>CM065636.1:22800621-22833121 GCA_033220585.1 Dipteronia sinensis
GGTGTGATGGTATTAAGAGCAAGCAAGATTGTGAGGATCATGTATGGTGATATTTTGGAGAGAATAATGAACGTGGATGGTTTATGTCCCAATATCATCTTCACTACCCAATGGGGACTTCCTGTTTTAGCTCATCCATCTCTCAAATCTAAAAGGAATTCCTGATCGATCTTCACAATCGCAATGCTAGCTAACTTGTAATTCCCAATGCATCTGATTTCATTTCCTAATTTCTCTTTTATATATCTTCAGTAAAATCTCTATTCTCTAGTACTGTGACTTGTGTGAGACATTGGCATTGAATGAGGCCAACTGTTAATTAGTTAAAATCATCTCTTACAACATGTGAAACCTGCATGTACTGCTATATATACTAAATCTTCAGTTCTGGAAATCACAAGAATATTGTACTTCAAAATCATTTCTTATAGTTTTCCCAATTCTTCTAATTAGTTCTCGACAGATTTTACCATATTATCTCGGAATATTGATTTCCATATGTGATTAATATATATTTGCTTTTAACTCCCTCCCTGGAAAAATAGGGTCCTAATGCAAAGCTAAATCAGATTTAACTTGACATGTAAGAGATAATAGTAACATTAACATAGAACAACCCCTGATCATCATCTTCTGTTGATATATAATATTATTTTAGAGTAACAGAAACCGAAAGAGGATTATTAAAAAAAAAAAAAAAAAAAATTGGTGTTTTTAAAGCATATTAACTTCAGCAGAAGAGTGAATAATACAAATGTTGTTTTCATCAGCTTTAAAAGAGAAGCAGCAGTGGAATGTATATATAATAATATAACTATATGAATTCTGTTGATGATTATAATTTTATATATATGTAGCAGTTGCAAAGGGAATAATAATATTCAACATGTATAACTCCTTTATTATATATGGTGTTGAATAAAAAAAGTTGGTCACTTGGTAGGTGATAATTAATGATTGAAATATGGCTGTAAAGGAGTTGAAGAGCTAGCTACTACTTCCTTTCCAACCTATACATATACACTTCACGCACATCAGACATCACACACAGTTTCCAAATTCCAACACCCTTAATTAATTCTCATCATATATCATATATGTGTATATATAGAGAAGATCAGAGATGTTATTTTGATCTGGGCATGCAGCTAATTAAGAGGATGAGGATGATGATTATGTTTGAATGTAGTAGTAGAATCAAGTTCCATACTTTGAAATTGAAGGCATATACTAATAAGATGTGGAGGAGGAGGAGGAGGAGGAGTATGATGAGAAGAGAATCAAAGAAGAGCATTCAAGAAATTCTAAAGACAAAGCTTGCAACCATCCAGGAAGAGCCTGATCATCAAGAGAATCTATCATCATCATCTACACAACATGATGATCAACAAAGGTTGGGTAACAAGGGAAAGACCAAATTTGGGTCTCATTGGTGGTGGCTCAACACACCCTCAAACACTCTTTCTCACATTTTGATAACTGCCTTCGGCTTTGCTATCCAAACCACCTAGCTTCATCTATCTCTCTCTCTCTCTATATATATATATGTCACCTTTTCTGTAATCTATTCTTGTCAATCTTATTCATTAGGTGTTTCTGTCCATTATATTATTATATTGAAATTATTAAAAATATATATATATATATATATATATATATATATGACTTGAAACTGTAACCTGATATTCTGTTTAATATTACAACTAAACCAGCTTTCACTTCATATATTGTAGACAAGATGATGTTTACACTGTGACATGCCCCTAGTAACTACAACGTTGTGATTATTGTGATTGTGGTTTATCTCTCTAAACCTCAAATTAGTTTTTAAAAAAAACAAAAAAAAGGGCAAATTACACTGAACCCCTTGAGATTTGGACAAGTTACACTTAGATGGATAAGTTTCTTTATTATACACTAACACCCCAAAAATTTAAATTTGACTTTAAAAATACCTAAAATGCCCTTAGTTATATTATTTTACACTTTATTTTTTTTTACCTTTTAATCAAACACTTTATAAACTTTAATAAAATAAAAAAATTAAATAAATGATATGATTGATTAAATAAATAAATAGTTTAAGTAAATAAATAGTTTTTTTAATTAAACAAATAAATATTTTGAATAAATAAACAATTTTAAAATAAATAAATAAATGAATAGTTTTAAAAAATAAAATAAATAAATAGTTTTAAAAAATAAAATAAATAATTAGTTTTAAAAAAATAAATAAATAAATTTAAAATTTAAATAAATAAGTGAAAAACTTAAAAACATTAAATGTTTTAAGGATATTCATTAATAGGGATAAGAAAAACTCTAAATATCTAAACTTTTACTGTAAAGATGATGGTGAGAGAAGCTTCAAGGTTCCCAACACTCCTTAGATATTTAGAGCTTATATTGTCCCTATTAATAGATATTCTTAAAAAAATTAATTTTTTTAATTTTTTCACTCATTTTTTAAACTATTTATTTATTTATTTAATTCAAAATATTTATTTATTTGATTTTTTTAAAACTTTTTTTATTTAATGTTTTAAATTATTTATTTACTTAATGTTTAAAAAAATATTTATATATTTAATTTTTTTAAACTATTTATTTATTTAATTTTTAAAACTATTTATTTTTTTAAAACTATTTATTTATTTAATGAATCATATCTTTTATTTAATTTTTTATTTTATTAAAGTTTATAAATTGTTTGATTAAAAGGTAAAAAAAATAAAGTGTAAAATAATATAACTAGGGGCATTTTAGGTATTTTTAAAGTCAAATTTAAGTTTTGGGGGTGTTAGTGTATAATAAAAAAACCTATCCATCTAAGTGTAACTTGTTCAAACCTCAAGCGGGTCAGTGTAATTTGCCCAAAAAAAAACCCTGAATAGACTGTATAAAAAAATTCATAAACCATTATGAATTTCCATTTTGGGCAGTAATACTGGAATGAGCTTGTAGGTTAGTTGGGCTCTAAATGTAATAGGCCAATTTGGGCCTGACAAATTCACAACTCTCAAGTCTCACCTAACGATGGTTGACATGCCACAGCAGCCACCAGTTAGTCGACACGTGGCACTTCACTATTTTGTCATCTTTTATGTGATTTAGCGTGTAAAAACCAATGTTTTATTTTTGAAATAAAAACTACAAGGGAGAATTTCAAACTACCCCAACGTTTGATAAAATATCAAATTTAATTCATCTATTCGAATATTTTGCATAAAATCCCTTGTTGTTAGTGATGATTAGTCAATTTTAAATTAAAACTAACAATTATGACTATTTAAGTATTTTTTATGTAACCAAATTATATTAATAATTTTTTTAAAAAAAAGATAAGAAATTTAAATATAAGATCATAAAAGAACTAAAAATAGAAACAAATTTATTTTTAATATTTGATTTATATTTCCTTTCCTTCCTCTCATATTCCACCAATCCAAACATCAATTTTTCTATTGTCAGTTCGTCTTGATATAAAATATATCAGGACGAAGAATGTGCACCATTAGATTTACATACTTTGACTCAAAGTGTATGCACTTATCAAAACTTTTCCATAATCTATGGTTAACATTCTTCGTCATGATATATTTTATATCAGGACAAACCGATAGTAGAAAGACTGTCTAAACATAGTGTTAATAAAAATTGATTGACATTCAACTAACGACCTGATTTTTTAAATCAGAAGGTATGATTTGATATTTTATCGAATGTAGGGGATAATTTGCAATTCTCCAAATCGAGAATCAAATGAATTTTGTGAGCGGTTACTGTGGCGAGTTGGGAAAAAACATAAAAACAAAGACGTGAGATAAACAGAGTCTCTCTTTCTCTTTCGCTGTCTCTGGTCTGCCTGCCGAAGAGATCGTCACCAAATTACTCCAGTTGGAGTTCTTTTTGCTCTCAACCCACAATCGAAAACTCTAATTCAACTTGATTTCTAAGAGGGTTCTTCTTTGTTTCTCCAATTCAATCCATGTATGGCTTGATCCTTTTTTCTGCTTTTTCTTTCTTCATCAGATAAAAGAGGAGTCTTTGATTTTTTCTTGTTTTTTTTTTTGTTTGTGTATACACAATCGACAATCTGTTCATGTCCCAGTCTGATAACCAAATATCAGAAGAAGTTGGTGGTGGTGATGAGGAAGTTAGTGTTGTTGTTGGTGGTGGTGGTGGAGGTTGTGGTGGGGTCCATGGAAATGATAAAGAGAAGAGGCAGAGAGGGTTTGTTTGTGCATGGAATTTCAGAAGGGCAAAACAAGTGGTCCTCTCTTCACTCCCAAAGGCAAAGAAAAAACGAAAACAACAAAAACCCCACCAAATCAAAACTCTTTCTTCTTCTTCTTCTTCCTCTGAAGCAAATGCTAGTCTTTCAGGTTGCTGCTTTTGTTTCAAGCAACCCTATACTTTGGATTCACCTGTTGAGTCTCAATCTATTGACCCCAATGATCCTAAATCTTCTTATGACATGTTGAAGTCCTTGATTGAGCAGAATGATTTTTACTCTAAAGAATCCAATCCCCATCTTGATTTCCAACCTGATTATAATCTCCCTTGACATGCTCTTCTTGTTGTGTATTGTATGGTCGGTTTTTGCTGAAAACAATGTATAGCTTTGTTGTTTTGTTGATTTGTTGTGCTTGGGAGAACATGCAAGAAAGGTCATTGATTTCTCCATTGTAGATTGAGGAACTGAGTCACATACACTGGACCATCACATGCTTTGCAACAAGTGGCAACCTTGGCTTCTACTATTGTTCATGGAGTTTAATTGAAAATGTGTACTCTCAGCCTCATCAAATTCAACAGGTTTTATAGAAGTGAAGGGAAGATTAGATTTATCAAACTGCAAGAGTGAAGCAGGTTTTCCAAACCAATTTTTTTAAAACTGTAGAGAAACACTTTTGCTTATTTGATTGATATTTATATTCTTACACATATCAACTTGATGGTTTTATATATTTATTTGTTTTTGTTGTGTGCATCTACCATAAAGCTGTCATTTTTCATCATTTAACACATAGTTCTGTCTCTTGTCTTTTGCTCTTTAGAATCCTCTCATATAATTTTTGGTATGATGCATTGAATATGTATAGAAGTTCTAGACCTAGTCGTTTCTCCTACTTGTTGCATTGACTGGGGTTATGAGAAACAATACTGGTGGTGTTTCATAATAAATTAGTGCTCTTGTGACCATGCCGCTCTCAGTTATGTTTGAAAATTATTGGATAAGGAATACAGTGAAAGTAGAAATTAGTACCTAAAGGTCATAGAATTGAAAAACTTCATCAAACCTTGTTTTTCAGTTTTTCACAAACAATGCTCATCAATGAGTATGATGTAATGTGAAAATGAACAAATTTCCGGCGTAAACATTTTCTAGTCTGAAGTGATAATTGTGGAAAGTGTATCATATGTGGTAGTCCTTATATTAAGCTTTTTAGCCAGTTAGTGTTATTCTGTTCATGGATTTATATATTTGTATGCTTTTACAACACTGTAACTCAGAAATTGTGTTTTTAGTGCATTTTTCCTACTTACATCCTTGATTTTTACAATACTGTGACTATGGATAGCCCACCTTTCTTAGTTTTCCGAAAACGATGGCTGTTGTGAACCATTATCCATTGAAATGAAGTTATTAAATTAACTAATGACATGTGTTTCTATATTACGCGTTAGATGGTACAATCTTTCATTGTAGCTTGATCACTTTCATATTGCAGGGTCAGGGTATTACAATTCTTCATGGTAAGCTGGTCAATTTCTTATTTTGAAGCCGATAAAGCAGGGTAAGGCTGCTTAAATTATTGTTGTCTACCTTCACAAATCGTCATAGTGATATAGTGTGATAATATAGGTTGCTTGTACGGTGAGAATGTGAGACACATTTTGTCTGGGCTTCCTGTTCTAATCTAACAAATAATCGTAAATGTGAGTGTTTGCTGCTAGTTCTTTGCAATATTATTTGATATCAAATCTACTACCTTCCATTAACCTCTATCTCTAAGGCTGCATAATATTGAACAAGCATCTCTCCGTAATATAACTTCTTCTTCCCAGAATTGTTTGCTGAATATATACCCTAAACCTCCCTGAATCTTTGACTTGATCAGCAATTTGATTGTCAATCCTATTTAGAGTACTCTTCATATCTAAATCATGAGATGCCTCTGACGGCTAAAGTCGTAACAAGGGTCCTGTAAACCATATGATATTATGGTCTAGAATATGGGAGGACTTATTCTTTGCTATTGCTTCAGCAGTCTTGGGCAGCATATTCCAAGTGCTTGTGCCGATCTTTGTAGTTCATCGTTTATCACTTTATGCAAAATGTAAACTACATCCGCAATTGTGGACTGACACTATCACACTATTGATATGGAAACAGAAGCTACTCTTACTAGTGTACATATCTCTGATAGCAATGTTGGAGGATGATAAGCTGACCTTGTAATATATTAAATAGCTCTAGTCTATGATTATGACATATCAGAGATATAAAATATCTCTTCCTAACAAAAAGAAAAGGAAATGAATATGGATTTTTCGAAAGCAGCTCATGATTGAATTGGCTTAGATGGTTTTCAAATTTCATTTTCTTTTAGCAAAAGCCATCTTTATCGATCCCCACTTGCCATAATCAATCAATAAATGACAGCTGACCAGAAATGAGCAGCATTTGTGCATGAATGGCATCAAATCTTGCTAGAGATGATAAGATATTATTCCAATTCCTATTGAGCAAAGGCGAAAAGGTATAAGTTCTAAATTATGTACCAAGACTGAGTACATAATAAAATATGAATGTGGAGAATTTGTAGCAAATGAAAGCAAGGTTGCTGTATCTTATGTTTATTAGTTCAAACTATCAGCAAATAAACTGTTGTTCAAGTGATTTTATATATGTACTTGTTACTAAACTCTCAATTGGGACAATGCCAGCTAGAACAGAAGTAGATATAAATTCAACAGACAGAGCACGACAATCAGTAATATAGGAAGTAGTAACTATAAAATACGAAACCTAAGAATTTAGTATCACCAACCCTGCCAACCACATTCCTTTTTAGATTTGATCAAATGTAATGTAGATGCACACCTTCAATTCAAGCATACGTGACTGGTATTTGGTAAGGTAATGAAGCTGTGAATCATAGTCCTGTATAGCTTGGGCACTGCAGGGAAGTGCAGTTGATAGTTGATAGGTGTGAGGAAACCCTCACCATATGAGCTAGCTCTCGGGGTTAAGTCAGACCCAAGACTACTTTGATATGTTAGGATATTAATAAGTGAGATGATGAGGTCCCGGGGAGTTGGGGATGTTTGAACATTTATCTGAAGTTTAAAACAGGATATCAATAAGTGTGATAAACATTTAACCGAAGTTTAAAGCAGACAATATCTATGTAATGAATCGGGCCAAAGAAATGGTGGTGGGCTCGGAAAGCGGATATGGGAGATGAATGAGCCCATGAAGATCGGAGAAAAAGGCCATCGGTCCCAAGGGATAAAGGGATAAACTTGAGAGACCCTACACTCATTTCATGTGTAAAAGGCAGCAAAGAGGTATGGGGCAAACTGTGAATTGGGTGGCATCATCTGTCAATCTGTCAGTGAAGAGGGGATCTATGCACACTACAACACGTGACTACCATGACTCCATCCCTTGTTTCTTCTGCTTTTTATTTTTTTGCAGTTTTCATAAAATCAAATCCCCATGTCACCATCTTTTACTACTACTAGAGGTCTATCAAAACATATCCCATTAGAATCGCTGGGGGTAGTATCAATATCATCATCATCCCCACTTAGACATTTTTTTTTTCAAGTCACAACTCACAACCGACTGATGTTTATAAATATAGAGACAGTACAGACGAATCAAAATCCGTTTACATGCTATTTTTAGAAATGAGGGATTGATTAAACTTTGCTTTATTATCCATCTTTGGAAAGTGAGCTGCCGTACAAATCCATGTGTATTGTAGTAATGTTGTAACATGATAATGATAATAATGCAACTGTATGTCTGTGTGTATCTCACTATCTCTATCTCTATTGAATCAATAGATCATTCAATACTTTAATATATAAATGGGGATGCCACCCAGACAAACCCACCCATCAAGATATATTTTTTAAATAATATTATTGTTTTGTATTACCGTGGTGGTCCCCTGTAATTGGTGACTGTTTCAAGAAGCTGAAGGCGGTGTCGAAATTTTCTACTCTTTTTCTTCTCTTCTTTTGCTGCAAACGAAAACATGATGGGAGATGTTGTCGGTTTTTAGCTTCAAATGGGCAGACCTCTTGCTGGGGATTCTCGTTTCTTAGCTCTTCTTCAACCAAGCTTCAACGACACTGGATCTTAGTTAACTCACTTCTTCTTCTTCTGCTACTGCTTGCTGCTTTCCGACTCAACAAAAAGGTTCCAACTTTTTCTTTTTTCTTCTTTTCAAGCTGTCAATATACTTCTTTTTTAAGCTTAATGACTATATGGGGTTTATGGGTTCTTTTTATTTTTAGCAAGTTTTGTTTTTTTTTTAATCTGTACTTGTGTGAATTGTTATTTGGTCTTGGTTTTTGGGAGTTAGTTTCAAGCTGAAACATTTTCAATGTATGGTTAATGGGTTCCCTTTACTGCTATTTGATGTTTGATCATAGTAAGTTTAGCTTCATAGTATTAAGAATGTACAATTGGGTGAAAATTTTAAATCAGAACATGTAAGACTTTTAAGTATATGTTCAATGTTCTACTCACAAAATTGATTCTTGTTGATACTGTCTAGCATGATATGAAACAGAGAAAATCTTATTTTCAATGGTAGGCAACATTTTTTGTTCGGATGCTTGTGGGAAATTAATCACTTGTTCTTTATTATATATGAATAAACCAAGGATTCTGTGTTACTGAGTTTTCTTTCCTTGAATTTTTCATAGAATCTTTTTGACATTTTTTTTTCGTTTTTAAATCATATACTGAAGTTTTTGAATTCTGCTGCTGTTATTGGTATTCTTTGAAATAGTGCTGAATGACTATAATCACTTATGTTTTGGAATTAATTCTATCAGTTCTTTAAGTTGTTTATATTCATTGGAACTTAAATTTAGGTGACAATGTCTTCTTCGAGACCAAGCCACTCATCCAGCAATTCAGGTAGATCAAGACACAGTGCTAGAGTTATTGCTCAGACAACTGTAGATGCAAAACTTCATGCAGATTTTGAGGAGTCGGGTAGTTCCTTCGATTACTCAAGTTCAGTTCGATTTACAGGCTCGGCCACTGGAGATCGACAACCTAGATCGGACAAAGTAACCACAGCATATCTCCATCACATACAGAAAGGCAAGCAGATCCAGCCATTTGGTTGCTTGCTAGCCTTAGATGAGAAGACTTTCAACGTCATTTCATACAGTGAAAATGCCCCTGAAATGTTGACAATGGTTAGTCATGCAGTCCCAAGTGTGGGAGAGTACCCAGTTCTAGGCATTGGAACTGACATAAGGACTATCTTCACTGCTCCCAGCGCCTCTGCCTTGCAAAAGGCCCTAGGATTTGGAGAGGTTTCTCTGTTGAATCCCATTTTGGTCCACTGCAAGACTTCTGGGAAGCCCTTTTATGCAATTGTTCACCGAGTTACAGGTAGCTTGATCATTGATTTTGAACCTGTGAAGCCTTATGAAGTTCCCATGACTGCTGCTGGAGCCCTGCAGTCATACAAGCTTGCGGCCAAAGCAATTACCCGGTTGCAGTCTTTGCCTAGTGGAAGCATGGAGAGGCTTTGCGATACTATGGTTCAGGAGGTGTTTGAACTCACAGGTTATGATAGGGTCATGGCCTATAAGTTTCATGATGATGATCATGGTGAAGTAATCTCTGAGATTACAAAACCAGGCCTGGAGCCGTATTTGGGTCTGCATTATCCAGCCACTGACATTCCTCAGGCTGCACGTTTTCTATTTATGAAGAATAAGGTCCGGATGATTGTGGATTGTCGTGCAAAACATGTCGAGGTGCTTCAAGATGAGAAGCTCCCCTTTGATATAACATTGTGTGGCTCAACCCTTAGAGCCCCTCACAGTTGCCATTTACAATATATGGAGAATATGAATTCAATTGCTTCTCTAGTCATGGCAATTGTAGTTAATGAGGGAGATGAACAGGGTGAGAACTCTAATTCTGCACCACCACCGCAGAAACAAAAGAGACTTTGGGGTTTAGTGGTCTGCCATAACACGACCCCAAGGTTTGTTCCATTTCCTCTGAGGTATGCCTGTGAGTTTCTGGCGCAAGTATTTGCCATACATGTCAATAAAGAGTGGGAGTTGGAGAATCAGATTATCGAGAAGAATATCCTGCGTACTCAGACACTCTTATGTGATATGCTCATGAGGGATGCACCCTTGGGTATAATGTCACAGAGTCCAAATATTATGGATCTTGTCAAGTGTGATGGGGCTGCCCTATTATACAATGACAAGATATGGAGATTGGGAACGACTCCAAGCGATTTCCAGCTACATGATATAGCCTCATGGCTTTTTGAATACCATATGGATTCCACAGGGTTGAGTACGGATAGCTTGTATGATGCAGGTTTCCCGGGGGCACTGGCTCTTGGTGATGTAGTCTGTGGAATGGCAGCTGTGAGGATTACTTCCAAGGATATAATTTTCTGGTTCCGGTCCCACACTGCCAATGAAGTTCGATGGGGTGGTGCAAAGCATGAACCTGGTGAGAAGGATGACGGTAGGAAGATGCACCCAAGATCGTCTTTCAAGGCTTTCCTTGAAGTTGTTAAGACAAGGAGCTTACCTTGGAAGGACTATGAAATGGATGCAATCCATTCTTTGCAGCTTATATTGAGAAATGCGTTCAAGGATATGGAAACTGGGGATATAAACGACAAATCAATCCGCTCGAAGCTCAGTGACCTCAAATTAGAAGGGATGAAAGAGCTTGAAGCAGTTACAAGTGAGATGGTCCGCCTCATTGAAACAGCTACAGTACCGATTTTGGCAGTTGATGTTGATGGGCTGGTTAATGGATGGAATACAAAAATAGCTGAATTAACTGGTCTTCCTGTTGATAAAGCAATAGGAAGGCATTTGGTCTCGCTTGCGGAAGATTCTTCAGTTGACAAAGTCAGAAAGATGTTATACTTGGCATTGCAGGGTATGTCATAATTCAACATTTTCATTTCAAGCATATTGCTAATTCAATTTACATTTCCTAAGATTTGCGACGGTGCTAATGTTCTTTTTCCTCTGTTTCTGACCAGGCCAAGAGGAGAAGAACATCCAATTTGAGATCAAAACACATGGGTCTAGGAGTGATGCTGGCCCCATCAGTTTAATTGTGAATGCCTGTGCAAGCAAGGACCTTCATGAAAATGTTGTTGGGGTTTGTTTTGTGGCACAAGATATCACTGATCAGAAGACAGTTATGGACAAATTCACCCGGATTGAAGGTGATTACAAAGCAATTGTGCAAAATCCAAACCCATTGATACCCCCCATATTTGGTACGGATGAGTTTGGATGGTGCTCGGAGTGGAATCCGGCAATGGAAAAATTAACTGGGTGGAAACGAGAAGAAGTAATGGAAAAATTACTTTTAGCGGAAGTTTTTGGGACAAACATGGCATGCTGTCGACTGAAGAATCAAGAGTCTTTTGTAAATCTTGGCATTATACTAAATAATGCCATGACTGGTCAGGATCTTGAAAAGGTTCCTTTTGGTTTTTTCGCTCGGCATGGAAAGTATGTGGAATGCTTGTTGTGTGTGAGTAAGAAATTGGACAGAGAAGGAGCAGTCACTGGTGTCTTCTGCTTCTTGCAGCTTGCCAGCCATGAATTGCAACAAGCATTTCATATCCAGCGATTGACGGAGCAAACTGCCACGAAGAGATTGAAAACACTGGCATATATCAAACGGCAGATCCGGAATCCTCTCTCTGGTATTATATTTTCTCGGAAAATGCTGGAGGCGACTGAGCTTGGAGTAGAACAGTCACAGCTTTTGCATACCAGTGCACAATGCCAGCGCCAGCTTAATAAGATTCTTGATGACTCAGACCTTGATAGCATCATTGATGGGTATGATAAACTCCAATATATAATTAGAGATGTTCATATTCTTTCACATTACACTTCATCATTCACTGCTCAAAACTTTGTGTCTTTTAGCATAGAAGTTCTACGCTGCATCCCATGCCCTAGATTCTTAGAAAGACTAGTTAATATTGTATATATCATATTAGACCAGGGTTCTTGTCTATTAGGAATTTATTTATTTTCATGTAGAACGATCCATTTTTCCTATGAGCTTGAGCTTGTAGGAAAGGGCCCAGTAATTCTACATAAGCTCCAACATCTTAAGCTTACACAAGTGCTATTACAGCATGGTCATGAAAGATGCAGTTTAAGCTATATATTTCGGTTATATCAAGCAGAACTGTGTTAGAAAATTAGGTTTGTATCTCAACTGGACACTGCTTAAGATTCAAATTTATTTTGCACCTGTGTAAATACTACTGGAAAGCGAAAGCCAAAGATTAAACCCCTTTCTAAACTTACTCGATTTAAGTATGATCAGTGTTATTACTTCTGATATTTGTCAGTCACTCTTGGAGTTGCAGTTAATGAAATTTATAATTGTTTCCATATTTTCTGCATAATTTACCTTTTCCAACATTTTGTTCAACTTATATGTGAATGGTTAGAATTCACCCAGCCAACATATCAACCGCCTCTCACTCTCAGTTCTCGAGTGGATTGTTAGACTCACTGATTTGATGTCTGAAGTCTGAACCAATTGCTAAGACCTCTATGAGATATTCACTAATGGATGCTTCCTAGTGTATCTGGCAGTTTGATTTTTATGAAACTGCGGAAAATGGCTAGATGGCGATTCTTTACTTTATTGATTTTTCTCACTTAGATCTGTTTTAAGCTAATACTACTACTACTACTTTTCTTTAATTTAATTTTGAACAGCTACTTGGATCTGGAAATGGTTGAGTTTACTCTACGTGACGTGTTGGTTGCCTCTATGAGTCAAGTCATGATGAAGAGCAATGGAAAGGGCATCCGCATAGTCAATGAAACGGCAGATGAGATCATGGCTGAAACATTATATGGAGATAGTATTAGGTTGCAACAGGTTTTAGCTGATTTCTTGTTGGCATCGGTTAATTTTACTCCAAATGGAGGTCAGGTTGTTGTTTCAGCTAGTTTGACCAAAGATCAGTTGGGGCAGTCTGTTCATCTTGCTCGTTTGGAGCTCAGGTATTCTTCAATCACGTCAAATTCCTAGAAATGCTTATCATCTTACGCTAACTTTATCACTTACTCGCTTGAATCCTATGCTATAACTTGTCACTTTTATATTGGTACCAGGATATCACATGCAGGTGGTGGGATACCTGAAGCATTGCTAGACCAAATGTTTGGAACTGATGGAGAGGCATCCGAGGAGGGCATTAGCCTGCTAATCAGCAGAAAACTGGTGAAGCTAATGACTGGAGATGTGCAGTATTTAAGGGAAGCAGGGAAGTCAGCTTTCATCGTGTTAGTCGAGCTTGCTGCAGCGAATAAGCAGTCACAGGACTAATCGATTTTCCAGATAGTAAGTTCCATAATGAAGTTCCCTACAGTTAGAGGATCTTGCAGTTCAATGATGTATTTTGCCAAACATGTGGTTTCCCTTTGGTCTATTTCTGTTTTTTTCCTAGTTGTAGATAATGTTGTATCATTTCTCTTTGAGAACAGCTTCACGCTAGCTCTTTGTCATCTTTCCTTGATAATTGCATCATTAATTTCCATGCCAATGCAAGAATCAAAATTGCTTTGCCATCTTTGGTTAGATGTTGTTTTGATTAAGTGATGATGACAAATATGCAAAGTTTGTATTGTGGTTGCTGCCCTGGCTGGTATGATTGATCACTACTTTCAACCAACCATTATTTCTTTACTCTCTGTTGCTTTTTGCTTTTTTGCTTTTCATTTTTTGTTCCCTTTCCTTTGTTGCAAATTATAAATACACTTTTTAATCTCCATGATTGTCTCAACAGTCAGCAGATTCCTGTTCATCATTTTAGAGATTTCTTTTAACCATTTATAATTTGTATTACAAAATGACAAGAGCAACAGAGTATCAAATGTACATCATCAATACAAGAATAATAATTAAGTGTGGTTAAAAGGTTAAGATCATCATCATCATCATAATTCATAACTATGTTATGGACATTGGACATTTTTAGTGCTTGTGAGTTTTCAGTTTGGAATATAATAAAATAATTTTTTTGGCCCATACCATGTTTGTTTCCAGGCTAATTAAATAGGAAGGAATCCGTTAGGTAGCATAGAGGTATGGTTGTTCCTAATTTTATAATTAAAATCAATTAATATTCCCCAACTTATCTTCAACAAAATACAATAAGATATTTGATCACAGTTTGTAATTTTAAGAGGTCCACTTTAATTTTTTTATGATTTTGCACTTAATACATGATTGAGATACACCTGTATAAATCGAAAAATGACTATATTTTTTTGTGCTCAAAATCAATCCTTAAGTAATAATATTCATATTGCAAATCTAGGGATAAGACCATCCCCATTTGATGCGGCAATCAAATCAACTTCTTTGAATATTATTTAGACTAGTTTAGAGCATATTCGATTCTATCATGCATTTGAAGAAAATTGAGTGTTATATAATTGATATTTATTTGATTTAGAAATAGAAGAAAGAGGGAATTAAATAAATGTTTTAAGATGATCGATCAAAATGAGATACATATCTAATTTTAGATAATTGTATTGAATATGAGAATATACATTTCTTAAAAAAAATTGACTAAGTAGATTTATATTCAATATATATACTGATGTGCCACTAGTTAAAAACCCAAAAACGTATATTTATATTGTTGATACCCTTATATATGAGTTTTCTACCCAGTGCATTGATACAATAAGGTTCGGTACAGTTATTGATTAATCATACTAATAGTCGAGAAATTGAAATTATTAATTAGACTGAATGCTAATTTATATACCCGATTTTTTATTTAATTTTTCAGAAGAAAACAAAACAGAAATAGGAAAAAGGAAAAAGGAAAAAGAAATAGAACAAACATTTTCTTGTTTTATTTGTCAAAGAAGAGAATATGTGATAGAAAGTAACAAGGAATCTCACCAACTATTGTTCATCAATGACAAGAACATCAACAATTAACAAAACAAAGCCTGTATACACGTGAACTGATCAAACCAATTAAAATGAAGTACTGATCTTGATCTACTTCTTGGGTGCAAACCTTGATTTGATCTTCTGAACTTCCTTAGTTCCAATCTGGAAAGCCATGGTCAAAACATTGTCAGGAACCGGTGGAGACGCCGCGAACAATGTGGCACCGATGGACTGAGTCCCCGGTAGCTGGCTGTTGAAGGCGGCGATCACGGCTGCTGGCCACTTCCCGTTGTTCTTCTGGAAATGCACCAACCCTTTTGGGAATATAAACATATCACCCTTCTTGATGGACTTGGTAATGAGGACGTTGGCCGTGGTTATGAACCCGACGTCCAGCTCACCCTCCAGGACGAACACGACCTCGGTGGCGCGTGGGTGTGTGTGAGGTGGGTTGATTCCACCTGGGGCATAATCAATGCGGGAAAGCGATACGCCAAGTGTGTTCAGTCCGGGGACTTTTTGGACATTGGCTCCGGTGACCAGTGAACCGAAGGTGTTGTTGGTGGCGCCCGGTTTGGATAGTATGTCGGAAAAGAAATCCACTTCCGATATGTTTGATTTGCACGGAAATCCATTGATTTTTACAGCTGTATATGAATATATGAAAATTTCAACATGTACCCCGAAGAAATTAATTAATATGAAAAAGGGAAGTTGTGAAAGTAAGAGCTAGGCTACCTACCATAAGTTAATTATTCTATAGATACAAAAAGTAAATTGACATGATGGCGGCGTTAGGTATGTGAAAGTTTTGGTTTCACTTTTGATAGAATGATTACTAATCACTAATCAACCATAAGAATGATGATGAGAACTATGTAATTAGGGGATGAAAAAAGGAGTGTACCGGAAGTGAGGTCGGCAACACAAACATCTTGAAGCGAGTCAGGATCTGCGGTGGACACGCTCAAGGCCACTGCCACAGCCACCGCGAATAATAGTATCTTAACAGCCGCCATGGTTGTAGAAGAATTGGTATTTTAGAATTTAGAGAGGTGTGAGAGAGAGAGAAAAGTAAGTTGGTTTGAAAATTAATGAATAGAATTTGGATATTTATATAGCAAGACAAGAGGAGAAGTTGACAAAGGAAAGTGAAGAGTTGAGTTATTGATTTGGAGAAGTTGTTAACACAAGAGCACGAAACATGCCTTCTTACACTCAAAGAAAAGTCATCGCGTAACAAAAAGGCCATACCCATTTCCACCCTATTTTTGTGTTCAGATAGAAAACCTTGTGTGCACCGTAGTATAACTGAGTCTTGCATTAAATCATTGAAGATAAGATATGTGTTTAAAAACATATATGGTACATATATAATGTTTATTGTTTGCCACATGTCTAATATTTGATAGTCAAATACCACTCAACAGTACATCCGGTATACCGAAGATTCCCCTCCGTATTGAGTTTTATTTTCTGCCCCACATGTAACCTGTTCCTCAACTTAATCTAGTTTAATTTGTTTATTAATTTACGCAGTCCGTTTATATGAGCTTTTATCTGAGGGCATATGTATATAGATCACTAAAATTATTGTTATACAAAGCGATAAAGAGTACAAGTTAGATAGAGCATAGGTTAGCATTTCAATAATTGTAGATATGCTAGAGACTTGCTTCCTATATGGTATAAAAGTCTATTTGATAGACAATTAAATAAAAAATTTGTCTTCTATGTTTCTGTTTAAATATTAATTTATTAATGATATGTCTTATTATTTATTTTTAATTGAATAGCTTTTATAACATTTTTTTAATATTTATCTGTAAATACTGAGTTGACCTACAATATAGCTGTCTAACAGAGTCTTTGAAAACTGACATTCAACTTGACAGTGTCTTTTTTTTTATCACATCAACTTGATATTGAATAGTAATAACTACATTGGAGAGACATATTCAAACACAATGTATATTTATCCTTGTTGGCATATAATTTTTTTACAATTCATTGTTGTACCAGAAATGGTCTAAATAGATCGGTTTCTTTTCATTTTTTGAGGATGAATAGTAAAACTACAAAGTTACTAATTAACATAATGGTTTGGTTAATTAGGTCCTAATATACATATATTGGTTAGTTGTAATTTTGGGATGGAGAACTGGAGAAGACTTTGAGTTTGGATCATTTGGATAATATATTTTATACACAAAAAGTGTGAGTTGTAAGAGCTTTGAAACCCTCCAAGGCATGATAGCAAGTAGCAACCAACTACTAGTGTATATATATATTTTTTATATATATGGTGTTCATGTGCTCAAATCTCAAACAAAAAGTCTAATGTGGATTGGGAATAGCACTTGATGTATGTGGACTGTGGTGTATAAGAAATAAATAAATTATTTTCCAAAGAGGATTTAACATTTTGGGGTAGTGAATCATATCCAGGTTGATCGAATATTGAACTAATTGTTTCCAAAGTGATATAAACACAAATCGCTAAAAATCCATAGCCATTTAGGGATATCAAATTTTGATATGATTGACAAACACGATACAAACATTAAACAAATATAGTATAATGAGATTGTGTATTAATTGTGACATGAATAGTTAAATTAATTGATTGCGTTCGAGATGATCCAAAACTAAAGAAAAGCACAAACACAATATGATAATAAGAATATTATCGAGCGGTAAGCAAAAGTGAAGTTGATATTATTTCCATGTAAATAAAAAAACCATTTTTGATATCAATTATATTGAAGTTCCTTATTGAGAGTTGAGACTGAAAGTTAATAATTTTTTTTTTTTTAACATTTTGTGACAATGACATAAATTAAATTTAGAATGTTTTGCTGAACTAATATTCAATCTACTCTATGCAAAATTAGCTGGCAGTTAAAACAAGTTACAATAATTGAAGCCATTAAGGAACAATATTAAGGTCAATAATTCTATTATCGGGATTGTCTTTACTGTACCATCGGTTCAATGTTTCGGTGGAAAGAGCTCATTCAGTTTGTCAAAATTATAAATTTAAGTTATCACCGATATTTATGGTATATAATTTATTCTATGAATATTAGAGATTCAAATCATATTGGCATTTGTGATATATATATAAAGAAAAATATCTTTACGGTATTAATTTGTATAGCATGAGCATGACTTTGATCAGTTTTTTTTTTTTATCTTAGTAATTGAAACGAAAAACTAATTAATTGCCCATGCCCCGTGTGTATCTGCACAGTAGCCTAGCTATTTATTTGCTTTGTGTCCTACGATTTGCGGAATCCTATACACATGGGTGGTATATTATATGAATTTATATATTCTGATTTTAATTTTTTTTTTTCCGAATCTAAATTGTATCTACATGATCAGATCACAAGATCAATTATCTAAGTTAATTAATTATGTTGCGGGTTGTCTAGGTTGTGCGAAAAGTTTTGTACGCTGTGGAACCAGACATATTACATATATTGATATATAAAGACGGTCCTGACTCGATTGTATATAGTCGTAAAGTTGAATTTAATTTTGTACAAGATTGAAGGAATGTTAGAGAAGAAGTGTAGATTGGAATGGCTGAGTGGTCAAAGTCTGGTGAAGCTGGTAATGAAACTGCACGTTTAGTAGATTGTTACGTTTGTAACGTGAAGAAAAATACAAACAAACCATTTTTTTTTTGTTTTTGAATATATTCTAGCTACTGGCCTACTAATCCATGTATGAAATGAATTATATATTCTGCAAATTGTTACTATTTTAATTGTATGTTTAGTGTCAATTATTTTGATTTACGATTCATGTAAAACTATAAATCGATTAAAGTTGATGTGGGTCAATGATAAGTCTCTCATACCTACATGTTAAGGTTATGAATTCAAATAGTATATTTTTCACAAAAATTTAAATACTTCAAATATATATCGTATACTATGTGCAGTGACATACCTCTTTGTTGTTAAAGTCAGAGGGATGGAATGGAGTTGACAACAGCAGCAGGAAACATGCCTTGTTAAACCTAATAAACAAAAAGTGTTGGCATATTAAGAAAGAGACATTGCCCCTACCATGAATTAATTAATTAATTTTGCCGAAATGTTAAATGTATTGTAATTTCAGTTGCATTAGACATATACTAAAATTAATGGGCCTTTTTGCCCATTTTCCTAAATCAAAGTTTATTGAAGTTCTCATTCAGCTTTTAAAGCCCAACATTAGAATAAGCCACATTTTGCATCTTCAAGGGCTTGACCAAGCCAAGTTTAATGTCACGCAAGAAGAGTCCTATTTTGATAAGTCACTCACACGATCCATCATTCGCATCCTACAATCGATCTACCTATATCCCACTATCAAATGGCTGAGTCAGAAATTTCATCTAACGGGGGTTTAGTTCAAAGTTTAAACATACCAAAATTTATAAGCATAAATAATGATAATAATAATAAAACTTCCATATTCATTCAAAACCATCAATGCATTTACAATTGTTCTCAATGCGGTTTCATATTTTGAAATCGTTGCACAATAGATTCGTCATCAATACTTTTGAATACATCTCTTTTAATATATACAACTGAATTTATTACCTAACATAATTGCTAAAGTTGTTGAAAATCAATATACTTTTTTTTAAGTGAAAATCAATATATAAATGACTACTTCAGAATCGAATTTTTTTATTTAAAATATTATACTATTATATAAATTTGAGGGTTTTTTTAGGAGAGGGAAAGACTCAAACCCGTAACCTCGTGATACAAGTATGAGAGTTTTACCACCGGACCAATCTCATCTCGTCACTTCTAAATCGAATTGAATAATAAAAATAAAAATTTTACCACAAATAAAATAAGTAAGACAATATATTTTAAAAAATAAAAATAAAAATAAGTAAGACAATAACAACGGTCAATGTGAACTCTTGAAAGATAACAAAGTTCAAATTAAAATAATAGCTCTAATACATCCCTAAAAACTAATTACAATTTAATATATGTAAATTCACAATCACTATTCACTAATTATATACTATAATAAAATTTAAAGTAGAGTAAATAAAAGAACTACTTAGGTTTAAAATTATTAAACTGAATTAAATAACTAAACAAACCACAATATGATGAGAATTTTGTACCAAGAATATGTCTTTTATTTAGGTTTAAAATTATTAAATTGAATTAAATAACTAAACAAATCACAATATGATGAGAATTTTGTACCAAGAATATGAAATCAAAAGTCAAGCAAAAATAGGAGGAGAATGAATATGCAAAGCGGTGTTTTATTTGGCCAGAGAATAAGGAAAGAGTAAAATAAGACTAACCTAAATAGAAAGGAGAAAACGATTCACAAGTTTTTGTCGATAAAATAAGGTTTTGGGCTTTAGTTGTAAATCATTATATATATATATATATATATATATA
This sequence comes from Dipteronia sinensis, assembly GCA_033220585.1. Taxonomy (NCBI): domain Eukaryota; kingdom Viridiplantae; phylum Streptophyta; class Magnoliopsida; order Sapindales; family Sapindaceae; genus Dipteronia; species Dipteronia sinensis. Next base: position 22,821,274 of record CM065636.1, read on the forward strand.
TATAAATAAATTAGTTTTAAGCCCAATAACTTCAAACAACTTAACAATGGATTTACGGCCATTTTGGTATTGTTTTTGAAAATTTAAAATCAATTTATTTTATAATTTTAACATAAAATGATGTTTGGTAATACTTTTAAAAAGTGATTAATTAATAATTTTATAAGTTTAGACAGTGTTTATGAGAAACAAATTTGGGTTACTTTTTGAAAGTAATTATGGAATAATTTATTTCGGTATTTAATGAATTTTTAAAAATATCATTATTATTCTTACGAAATCAAGTTAAAATCATTTAGACCATCTCTAATGCATACACCAATGTCAATGCCAAATTTGGTATAAAAAATAGTAAAATGTTATATTTGACACATCATTTTAGCATTGTACTTCAATGCAAAATTGTATTTGATGTGCTATTTTTTTTTTAAATTATAAAAGTCAACAAATAAAACCAATGTATTCATTGAATGCATTGAATATTTTTTTTTTTAGAATTATTTCAATCTCAATTTTTCCTACCAAATTTGTTACATTTTTATTATTTAAAATTAAAAAAGTCAAGAAATATGACTGCATTTATCGTTTTGCTAAATTTGGCTTATGCTAATTTGGCTTATGCTATATACTGTGTCAAATTTAGTATACAGTTTAGCATATGCCAAATTTGGCACAGCTTTTGGCACTACATTGGAGTATGATGTTTTTACTTTATGCTAAATTATAGCATTGACACAATGACTTAGGCATTTAACATTGCATTGGAGATGTTCTTATATACCTTATTTCATCTCAAAATTAAATATTCTACTTAAATATCGATTTGATTTATAAAATCTTTTAAACATATTTTTATTGTTTTTATGGATTTTTTTCTAATTTAAATATTCTACTTAAATATTGATTTAATATAAATAATTAATAAAAAAAATGAAGGAATGTTCTAAAATCATGTATATTTTAGTCATTATAACTATTTTCAAGACTTTTGCAATAAAATCACCAAACATATGTATACTGCTTTTGAGTATGGATGGCAAAATTATCTATGGATACAGATATCCGTAAGAATCTGCTCCATTTAAAAAGATGATGTATACTATTATTTTGTGGACGGGGCGGGGATAAATATTATCCTAATATCGATCCTTTTTATTTTTGGGGATGATGATGGATATCGTCTATGGACATCCATCCCCATCCGGATCCATTATAGTTTTTATTATTTAAAAAAAATTATTATGTAATTATTAATTCTAATTATATAAGTTATAAACTTATTATTAATTTTTTTATCGTCAAAACTCTAAAGCTAGATTTCTAAAATAAGCATGATACCCTAATTGTCGCATGGTGATGGAAGAATGAGAATATTTATGGTTTTTTTTTATTAAGTTGTTGGAGAAAATTAAATTGTGAAGTTTTATGGGATTTGATTTTTTCGTTTGTTGAATTTATGTTATTTGAACTTTATTGGATGTACAATTACACATATTAAATATATTTTTCTCTAGTAAACTATAAAACTTTACAGTTTTTTCATCGGATACGGATATAAACGGAGCGGTGATGGATATCTCTACCTCAATTCGAACATTATCTGAATCCGCCCCTGCTCATTTAGAATTGGCCCCGCCCCTAGGTATATACTAAATCCACCCCTAGCCAATATCAAGTCGACTCATGGTTTGACTAAGATTTTTCTTTACTGTTTACTTATCTTTGCTTTATTTTGTATACAATTTATTAACTTAAGCGTCGAAGTCTCTTTGACTGTCACCATCCCGATGTTCCAAGTACTTTATGCTTATTTTCGAGTTTTACAAATTGTTGGTGCTCTCTAGTCTCTCCCAACCTTCTACCAAAGGTAATATTTTATTTAAAGGAAATAGTACTGGATTTAAATATAACCACCGCGATAACTTTCTTTTCTTATCAACTTATGTTTTTTACTTTCTCTCTCTTCTCTATTTCCTAATTCTCTTTACATTGCAAAATCATCTTCCGCCCAAATACATTTTGATTTACCAAATTCCTAAGAGCTTTGGTGTCAAAGTTAAAAGGACCAATGACATGGGGCCATAGGCTGAGTTTTCATTATCACTCCTCAAAAAACTTGTACCGATCCTTGCTTATCAAAAGAAGTTTGAGAGACTTTCTCAATTAATAGATGGTTTGCTAGAAACATTTCTTGGTTGGATGATGTGTTGCGGTTCTTAATGACGAAATTAGATAAGGATTGAAAATTTAAAACTCTTTCTTCATTGTCTAGGGCAATTGGTATTGCCCCATTAACTTGTGGTGGACAAGTCCAATTTCACTAAAAAAAAATTGTCAAATTACCAATCAATTCAACTCTTGGCTTGTTAGAATCTCATCCCAAAGTTACATTACATCACCCACTTTTTAAGGACCTCTAAGTAAGTTAGGGAGAATAGAGATCATGATTTGTACTATTCTATTGAGGCCAAGCCCCCATTTCTCTCCCGGAAAGTCGTTAATCTTTTTCATAATGGTCCTCAGACCAGTCGTATGTTTACTTGCCTTCTTATCATTTTTTTTAGGAAATAAAGCAAATAAATAGAAAAACTAGCCAGGATAAACTTTCTAACACATAGAGGGTACTCCTCCAGCCAAATCATTTACTCATTACATGATAAAGCATTCTTGCCTTGCGCTTGCATTGTGATGGCAATTGTTTATGGATCCTAAATGTCAAAATCTTCGAAGTTATTTATCTTCATGATGGAAACTAAGTTCCCACTCGCGACCCATGTAACAAGCTACACCAAGTAAGAAGTGTAGAACAATTAGCTCATAAGGACCGCCATTGTATAACCATTCATCAACAGATGCCGCTTCCCATATCGGGTAAAAGTGCAAACCTATAGCTGCAGAAGTAGGAATAATGGCACCAGAAATAATATTGTTTCCATAAAGTAGAGATCCAGAAACAGGTTCACGAATACCATTAATATCCACGGAAGGGGCAGCAATACAAGCCATAATAAATATAGAAGTTGCAGTCAATAAAGTAGGGATCATCAAATCACCAAACCATCCAATATAAAGACAGTTTTTGGTGCAGGTTATCCAATTACATAAGCAGTCTCATAGGCGTTCGATTTCTCATCTCTCTAAAATTGCAGTCATTGTAAAATCTTGGTTTATTTAATCATCAGGGACTCCCAAGTACACAAACTTTCTAGAATTAGATAATTGAGGGCTTGTTATTCAACATTATAACATGAGTACATGACTTATAGCCACGTGTCAATTAATCAAATTAATAAACCCAAACAAACAGAAAATAGAAAAAAGGGAAAAGATAAGTTCTAAACTCCTTTTTCTTTTTAATGATTTAATTTTCTTGGAAAACAAAGAAAAAGAAGCATATCTTGGAAAATTAAACTCTACCATTAGTACTCGGTTTAACAGAAAATGGAGAGAGTTGTAAGCATTATGCAAATAAATATATACAACACGTATAAAATACATAAGCATGAAAATGTACTTGAATTTTCCGAATCCATAATAGCACACGAACCTCTAAAAGCTAATATGAAGTATTCTACTCTCTTCTCACCTTACCTAGATTGTCTAATGGGGAGACAATTCTGCAAACACATTGTAAGTGAGAGTAGGGACCCCCTATAAATTGTATAACTTAATAGAATTTTAACCCATAATGGATTCTCAACCCTAATAGGATGGCTAGTCTTAATAGAAATACTAGGCCCACCCATATATAATAGCCCATACTCTATCTTACGTATATATAATGTAGCTAAGGTGTTCCAAGCCCAACAAATATTGATCACAATCAAACGAGCTCTATCCGGTCAATTCTCTCTTACTTAAACATTTCAATCAATTCGGTTTTCATAAACTCAAAATATAGTGTCATATGTTACTCACAATTTTATAAAAATCTTACATTTTCTCACTTGAGCTATGTAGTGGTCAAAAAACAGGCCTACAACAGTACAACCCAATAGTCAAGCCCACAGTAAAATATGTCACAAGTCCATTCGTGCACCATAAAAATGCCCAAATAAGAACCAGGGTAACTAAACTAACATGGGTCCATTAAAGGACATGCCCAAAACTTCATTTGGCCTATCCTAGAATCAGATCAAGATAGACATGTGGTCAAAAGCACCTTAACTAGTCATAATCATGACAAACGTTACACAAATCCTAACAAATTTGAAAAGAATCAAAACGGGCAATAAAAAGCTCGAGATCCACGCCCTCACATAAATAGGATGAGTAATAAAGGCTCTAAGGATTCACTATAAGTATCAGACCCCTTCTCAGAGAAAAGGGTCCTAATGTCTTCATCTCTCATACGCAAAAACTCTATAAACCTAGCTCCGTAATTCTCTTCCTTCATTAATTGATGTTCCACGATCTAACAGAGATCGACCCAATCCTCAATCAACCCATGTCGAGTTAAGGAACCCCCTGGGCATCAACCCTTCAGATTCATCGATACACAATATCGAACCATATATATCAATAAATAGCTCGATTCAACACGTCGAACGACATGGTTTGCTATTCTCTAACTCTTTCAATTTCATTTTGCTTATCGAATGAAATTCTGACTTAAGCGTCAAAGAGTCTCCCAAAAGGAACACCCCCTCCCGTGGTTCGACCAACGCTCTATATTTTCTCTTATTCTCAAGTTGCCAGTGTCCAGCTTGACGAAATAATTAATTGTGGATCCGGTTGAAGTAAGCGTTTTGAGATAATCCAAGCAAACATGTGACATATCACGTTGTATCTCAATCCTAAGGACAAAAAAGACTTCCCCAAGATCTTTCATTTCAAAGCTACGAAACAAAATTCTTGGTATCATGCAGCAACCCCAAATTATTGTTAGTGAGCAAAATATCACCAACATAAAGTATAAGAAAAATGAAATTGTTCCCATCGACCTTGAGGTATATGCAATGATCCATTGAATTTTTAACAACACCATACGATGTAACAACATTATCAAATTTCAAATACCATTTCTTTGAAGCTTATTTCAGACCATAATGGATTTCCTGAGTTTGCAAACCATATGTTCCTTTCTAACTGCCTTAAAACTTTCTAGTTACACCATGTATACATCCTCTGTGAGATTTCCATTTAGGAAAGAAGTATTCACATCTATTTGATGCAGCTCTAAATCGAAATGAGCTACTAAGACCATAATAATCCTAAACGCGAAGAGACAAGTGAAAAAGTTTCGCTATAATCAATACATTGCTTTCAGCTGAACCCTTATGCTTCACGTGTTGTTTTATGCCTCTCAATATTGCCTTTAGAGTCTCGTTTAGTTTTTTTTTAAAAAAAAAAAACCATTTGCAGTCAATAGGCTTACAACCATTCGGTAGTTCAACCAAATCCAAAACATGATTTGTATCCTTGGATCTCAGTTCATCGATCATAACATCCATCCATTTTGACGATTTAGAGCTCTAAACAGCTTAACCATAAGTCCTAGGATCATCATCCATTCCTAGGTCAAAGTCATGCTCTTGTAAATAAACAATGTAATCATCAGGAATAATAGATCTTCGAACCCTCTGAGATCTCCTTAAAAGGAATATCAACAATTGGTTGTGGCTCATCAACAGCTGGCTACTGAGGTTTATCAATAACTGGCTCGGGCCCACAAATAACCGGTTGAGGTTTATCAATCACCGGTAAGGGCTCATCATCTTGTTCAGATAGTAGCTTATCACGGTGATCAAAGAAAGGTGGTATGACTATATCCAATGAAATATAAGGTGTCAGATTAGCCAATCTTACTTCCTCAAACACAAACTTTGAGCTTACATATCAGTTTCAACGTCAGAACCTTCCTCCAAGAATAATTCACGTTTAGATTCAACGATCCTCGTAGAGTATGTAGGACAATAAAATCTATATCCTTTCGATTTATCTATATGTCCCACAAAAAAATGTACTAACGGTATTAAAATCCAACATTTTCAAATTAGGATTATAAGGCATCACTTACCCAGGACATCCTCATACTCTCATGTAATTCAAATTTGGCTTCGAACCATATCACATCTCAAATTGAGTTTTAGGCACCGATTTACTAGGAACTCTCTTAAGAATATAAGCTGCGGTCTTTAATTCACCACCCCATACAATTTTAGGCAAATAACTTGTATTGATCGTGCATCTTACCATGTTCATTAATGTATGATTTCGCCTCTCAGCAACTCCATTTTGTTCAAGTTCACCAGGTATAGTGTATTGAGCATCAATCCTTTATTCTTGCAAAAACCTTGCAAACAGACCCGAAATCTGACCAGCTTCACCATACTTGCCATAATATTCACCCCCATGATCGGATCTAACACATTTGATCTTTCTTTCTAATTTTAATTCAACCTCATCCTTATATACTTTGAAAATATCTAATGCTTCAGATTTCTTGTGAATGAGATATATGTAACCATAACACGAGAAATCATTAATGAAAGAAATAAAATATTTATATCCACCAAGTGTGGCGGGTGAAAATGGTCCACGTATATTGGTATGAATAACTTCTAACAGATTTTAACTTCTGGTAATCCCTTTCTTTTTAGCTCTTGTCACCGTCATCTCATCGCTCTTTGTTACATGTGTTGGTTGGTTTTTCACTTTGCACGTGGAGAAAATATCTGGAGTATTGGATGTATCAGTTTAATGGTGCATCCGACCACTAATATACTGACACATAAGTATATATCAAGTTTTTCACATTTTTTCTTAATTATTTTATTCTTTTCTTTTTAATCTCATTGCTTTATTTATTTATTTTTTTATCTGACACATCTTATATCTCGACATATTAGTGATCGGATGCATTACTCAGTTGTTACATCCGATGCGCTAAAAATTTTCTCCCTATACATAATGATCGGTTAATCTCTATTCCTTGACAATGCGACTACCTCTCTATCCTGGGCTTAATATCTTGACTATCCATAGTTATATCTATCATGGGCCAACTAAAATTGTACTAATTATCCTTAACTAGGGTTCAAGATGGGTATAATGGACTTACTAATTATAATTTATCTCTCCTTCAAGAGTTCAAGATGACGCTTGTAATGTTCATGTTTATGTTGTCTTGTGACTCTTGTCAACCTTCTCGGCAGCTGATCCAATTGATCAAGTTGACTTGTTCAACTCTAAGTCTCTAACCCAACGAAATTATTTTGTACTTTTTGTGAATAGTCAAATTTTACATCCCAATCGATGAGTACCACAGGGTCCACTGTCCACAACTATTTCAATTAAGCAATAATGCCACATTCTATTATATTATGAATTCTTCTTGGTCCCCTTGCTATGTATTGTTGTTTGTCTAGTTGATTGACAACCGCTTTTGGTCTTTAATTTTAAAGAATAAATAAATGGCCACCAACAATATATGTGGGCACACAACAAATTAAAATTAAAAATAAATAAATAGCCACCAACTACATAAAACCTCCACAAATTAATATTCAATAAATTAATAATCTATATAATATAATTATTTTTTCCGGTACTAACTTGGATTAATGGGATAAAATTAAATTAATAATTTCGATAAATTAATAAGATAATACTTTTTAACAAACCCCTATATAAATATATAGTCACATTCATATCATAAATTAATAATTTACTGAAATTACAAATATAATTTACTATCATATTTTTTTTGAAATATGACTCTATTGTTACTTCTTTTTTCTTGAAATTCAAATATAGTTGACCATCATCTCTAATTTTTCTTAAAACATTTAGAAGTTCTGGAGTTGTATTCTCAAATTGCAACAAAAAAATTATGAAATGTCGTTGATACTTTAAGTGCTTCTTTGTGAAAAACAAACTCTAAAGTTGTTGTATCATCCTCGGTTGAAGTACGATGAAATTAATTTTTTTTATTAACTTAATGTATGTTTAGTTGATTAATAACATTTAATTAATTAGATTAGTCAAATCTTTAATTGATTATTTGTATATATATTGAATCTTAAATACACTCTATAAATTAATAAATTATTAATTTATCAATTAATTAATAACTCTATTAATTAATAATTTTAAACGGTTTTACTTTATTAATTTATAGATATATATATATATATATAAATATATATTAAAGAAAATATTGCCGTAACAGCAGTGGAGTTGATAGAGATTGGGAGGTACAATATTGAGTTAATTTTTTGCTGAACCCCCTTAACTTAACTGGGGTGAGCATTACCTCCCTTTCAATTTGATGACAAGTGTCCAAAAAATTAACTAAAATTAATAAATTTGACATTCTATTAAATATATAAGGATAAATAGGTAGATTTAGATTAAAAAAAAATTAACTTTTTTAACAAATATTAACATTTAAAAAAAATCAAAAATTAAATTTTTCTTCAATCCATCTCATCGTCTTCTCTCTTGAGTTTTTCCCTCCGACGATCTTCTACGGCAGCGTAAACTCCAGCAATCCCCTCCCAACGGCAACCTTCTGTCGTAAACTCCGGTTGTCGCAATTTTGTGTCATGATCTTCTGATGGTGGATGGATTACTTCTGATGCGGATTTGATTTATGGTAGGGTTGTTGATGGTGGGGTGGCGATGGTTTGTGGGTGTGGGAGTTGGAGTGAATTTGATTTCTGGTGGTATGGTGTTGTGGTGGGTGTTAATTTCTGGAGATGATGGTGTGGGTGATTATTTCTGGAGAAGTTGATTTTGGTTTTGATGGTGATGAACAGATGATGTGGGTGTTGATGGTGTTCAAATATATATTTTTTTATTTCAATTTGTTTTATGGAGAAGATAAATATTTTTCAATTTTGCTTTGAAGATGATGATGAAGTGAGTGTTGAACTGAATTCTGGTGATGTTGGTAATGGGCAGTGATTTTTGGGTGTGGCCGACGATTGATTCCTCGAAGTAGGTTTTTTTGTTTTTAAGAACTAAGGGTAAAATTGGTATATAGTAATTTGTTAACTCTTGGTTACCTTTTGGATACTTGGCATCATGCGGAAAGGGGGTAATGCTCACCCCCTAGTTAAAGGGGGTGAGCAAAAATTATTGTAATTTTTGTTAATTATTGTAATGCTCAAGCTTAATCAGAGAAAGTATACATATTTTCATTTCGACTTCAAAACTAAATGTAATATGTTTAAGGGTAAAAATTAAAAATGTCCAGCTAGTTTAACTTATTAGTTGTTTTAGTCCCTCTAATTCCAGTTTTGTCTCTTTTAGTCTAAACATTTACTTTTAATCATTATTTTAGTTCACACCGTCAAATTCCGTTAGATATTTAACGGTTTTTGATTGGCCGTTTGGGGGTGGTGGTTGTGGTTGCTTTGATTTAGGGTGGTGGTTGTGTTTTATTTCGATTTGGGTTTGGGTTTGGTTTGGATTGTTGTGTGGTGGCGGTGGCTATGGTTGCTTTGATTTAGGGTGATGGTTGTGTTTGATTTTGAATTTAGGTTTGGGTTTGGTGGTTGTGGCTGATTTCGAATTGAGGGTGGTGGATGTGGTTGATTTCAAATTTAGGTTTGGGTTTGAGTTAGGGGTGTTAGGGGTTTCTGGGTTCTTGGAAGTAGAGATGCACATTTGGGGAATGAGGATGGATATAGGTCCCGCCATCCCCATCCCCACTTCCTAGACCCTTCCCCTATCCCCCCACCCATTTCCACATTTGGGGAAAATGGGGAAGTGGAATTTTGGGGGGAGGTATATCTATCCCCAACCCTATTTCTCCGTTTTCCCCGTTTTTCTCCATTTTCCCCGTTTCCCCGTTTCCTCATTCTCCCGTTTGATTAAAAATTAAAAATTAAAAATTAAAAAAAAAATATTCCATTACAAATATAAACTAAAATTCATTAGTGCATTATAAATACATAATAAAATCATAAAGTGTTACATAATATATATATTTATATATATATATATATATGTTTTGGGGGAAATAGGGAAACGGGGATAGGGGGAGGTCACCCCATCTCCATCCCCATCCCCATCCCCATTTCAATATATTTATGGGGGAGATGGAGAAATGGGGAGGGGGGAGGGGGGAGGGGGAGGTCCCTCCATCCCTATCCTCACCCCATTCCCCATTTTCCCAAACAAAAAATTTCTCAAATGGAGATGGGAACTTGGGGATTTGGGGATCCAGGGGAAAATGCATAGGGGGGGGACATCCAAGGATCCAAATCCAAGAAGGATCCAAATCCAAGATTGGAGATGCAAGAGATGAATCTGTCCACTTATTTTATTTTTTTTAAAAAGGATTTTTTTTTTTATTTTAAAATTAAAAAATAAAGATGTGATGGATGGTGGAGATTCATCATCTCTCTCTTTTTAAGAAAAAATTCTTGGTTTTGCAATTAATTTTTAAATTAAAATTTAAATATTTAAACCAAGGGTAAAATAGTATTTTTGCCAAAAAATTAACAGAAGTTAACAGAATAATCAAAAAAGATAAAACTGGAACTAGGTGGACCAAAACAGCTAATAGATCAAACTAGAGGAATGTTTTTAATTTTTTCCCTATGTTTCATCTATATATTAAAAACTCAACTAAATAGAATGACGAGATGTTTAACAATGTCATTTTTTTTTATTTGTCTATAATTAGATGATATCTTAAAATCAATGTGATATATATATATATATATATATATATATATATATATATATATATACACTCTTAAAAAATAATACTATTTATATTATCTTTTGAAATGTATAGAGATTAATTAAAATTGTTCATTTGAAATGTATATAGTAAATGATATATTAATTCATTTATTTATTTTGAATATTAATATCAAGGTCTTGTTCTTAGGTATAGGCAATAGCTCGGAGAGGGGGACTGCCTAGGGGATAGAGCACCTAAAATTTTGTACTATTTATGTATTATATTAGGTTTAATTGACAAAAATAAAAATTAAGTTCTAAGTTGTAATAAAAAAAATTAGAATAATCTAACTCAAAAATGCCCACATATTCATTTTACTAAATACTTAAAATATATACCATGTTAAATTTACTAAAAAGACAAAAAAAAAAAAAATCATGACTCCAAACCTGAAAACTGCTAAACCTTAACATTTTACTCTTCTTGTTGAAATTGATGAAGACTATGTTTGAGATTACTTTTACTTGAAAAATAATCACTTATTTCTCAAGTTTTGAGCAGATGAGTGTTTGGTAAGCTTTCCAAAAGCAACTTATTTTACAATTTACTCCTCCAATAATCAGTTTTTAAAAAGCTGGGCGGGGGTTACTTTTAAAAGTAGAAGCTGAATTTTTTCTTAAGAAATATCCTCACTATTTTAATAAAAAAAACAATATTGCCCTTACATTTAATAAAACTAAATAAAATAGTTTCACGTTTAAAAAAAATATATAAATATAGCAGTGTTGGCCACTGCCGGAAGTCGATGCCGGAGGAAGCTAGCTCCTCTAGACTTGTCCGGAGACAAAGTATCCATATGGCGGCGATGAAGGAGGAGAGCCGAAGTTACAGTGAGCTTTGAAAGATTGTTTGGTCGACGGTACAAGATATCCAAATGACGGCGGCGAAGAAAAAGTTTGAGAACCAGATCGATGATGATTGATAAACGACTCTGACTGACGGCGGAGAAAAAGGCTAAGAACTGGATCAAAGATGATCAACTCCGAACGACGATAGAGAAGAAGGCTGAGAACCAGATCCAAACGACATCGGAGAAGAAAACTGATAACTGGATCCAAACAGCAGAGAAGAGGGCTAACCGCTGATAACCAGATCTAACCGTCGACATCTGACGATGCTGTCATTGCCATCGCCGGAGGTGGACAG